>JAJQKJ010001893.1:0-46484 GCA_029574335.1 Rana kukunoris | reverse complement strand
AATTGAAGCCCGCAGCTGTCTATTCATGTTTGTGGTTTTCAGACTAGCTAAAAAAACACGCGTAATTTGAAAGTACTCCCCCATCTAACACCAGTTAGACAGGAGTTACGGCTCTCTGAATCTGGCCCATAGTCTTTGAATCAGCTGACTCATTGAAAGCAATGCTCCCAGTGTGTCTAATCTCTTATGTTGGCAGTTGTCAAAATAAATATGCAGTAATTGATGTAACTATTCTACCAAAGTGACTAATAAACACATTTCTATAATTAATATAACAAAAAAGGAAGAGGAAGATTGAAAATACTTTACAGGTGAAACGCGAAAAATTTGAATATTGTGCAAAAGTTCATTTATCTCACTAATGCAACTTAAAAGGTGAAACTAATATATGATATAGACTCATTACAAAGCAAGATAGTTCAAGCCGTGATTTGTCATAATAGTGATGATTATGGCTTATAGCTCATGAAAACCCCAAATCCACAATCTCAGAAAAGTTAAATATTACATGCAATCAATAAAGCAAGGATTGTACATATATCGGACCTCTGAGAAGTATAAGCATGCATATGTACTCAGTACTTGGTTTGGGCCCCTTTTGCAGCAATTACTGCCTCAATGCGGCATGGCATGGAAGTCATCAGCCTATGGCACTACTGAGGTGTTATAGAAGACCAGGATGCTTCAGAAGCGGCCTTCAGCTCTTCTGCATTGTTCAGTCTCATGTCTCTCATCTTTCTCTTGCAATGCTCCATAGATTCTCTATGGGGTTCAGGCCAAGCGAGTTTGCTGGCCAATCAAGCACAGTAATCACACGGTCATTGAACCAGGTTTTGGTGCTTTTGGCAGTGTGGGCAGGTGCCAAGTCCTGCTGGAAAATTAAGTCATCATCCCTATAGAGTTTGTGTGTGGAAGGAAGCAATAAGTGCTCCAAAATCTCCTGGTAGAAGGCTGTGTTGACCCTAGACTTTTGCCTCGTACACACAATCAGTTTTCCTGACAAGAAAAAAGTGTGATGTAAGGTTTTTGTCAGGAATGTCGACCGTGTGTGCGCTCCATCACCCTTTTTTCTGTCAGTTTTCCTGCCAAGAAAAGATTGAGAGCAGGATCTCAATTTTCGTGACAGGAAAAATTCCTATCGCGAATTGCGGTTGTCTGTATGCAAGTACAAACGCGAAAAATCGTGCATGCTCAGAATCAAGCAGAAGAACCAAACTGCCTATTAAACTTCATTGATCTTGGCTTGTCGTACGTGTTATACGTCACCGCTTTCTTGACGTTCAGAATTTCAGACAAGATTAGTGTGACAGTGTGTATGCAAAACCGTTTTTTCCTGCTGAAAAAAAACAGCGGTTTTCCTGATTGTGTGTATGAGGCATTAATGAAGCACAATGGACCAATACTAGGAGATCACATGGCTTCCTAAATCAACACAGACTGTGGAAACTTCACACTGAACCTTAAGCATTTTGCAGTTTGTGCCTCTCCATTCATACTCTGGGTCCTTGGTTTCCAAATGAGATGCAAAATTTGCTCTTATCAGAAAAGAGGACTTTGGACCACTGATTAACAGGCCAGGTCTGTTTTTCTTTAGCCCTGGTAAGACGCTTCTGACGTTGTTTGTTGTTCAGGAGTGGCTTGATAAGAGGAATACAACATTTAAAGCCATGTCCAGGATCCGTCTGTGTGGTGGCTCTTGATGCACTGACTCCAGGCTCAGTCCCCTTCTTGTGAAAGTCCCCGACACTTTTAAATGGCCTTTTCCTGACAATCCTCTCCAGGCTGGGGTCATCCCTGCTACTTGTGCAACTTTTTCTTCCACACTTTTCCCTTCCACATAACTTTCTATTAATGTGCTCTGGGACAGCACTTTGGGAAAATCCAACTTCTTTTGCAATTATCTTTTGAGGCTTTCCCTCCTTATGGAGGGTGTTAATGATGGTTTTCTGCACAACTGTCAGGTCAGCAGTCTTTCTCATGATTGTGATTCTTATTGAACCAGACTGAGAGACCATTTAAAGGTTCAGGAATCCTTTGCAGGTGTTATGGCTTTATTAGCTGATTAGAGTGGGATAATTTGAGCCTAGAATATTGCATATTTTCACAATATTCGAATTTTTGGGGGATTTGGGTTTTTCATGAGCTGTAAGCAATAATCATCACAATTATGACAATTCACGTATTGAACTATCTTGCTTTGCATGTAATGAGTCTATCTCATATATTAGTTTCACCTTTTAAGTTGCATTAGTGAAATAAATGAACTTTTGCATGATATTCAAATTTTTCAGGTTTCATCTGTATGTAAAAGTCACAAAAAATACTGTAAGGCAAAGACAAATTAGTAAAAAAATGCGTTCAATGAAAATACATTATACTTTCCACTTAATTACTGTACCTGAACAATGTGGAGGTGCTTCACTCCAGTTTCAGTAGAAAGGCACTGAATGTTATCAGTTCCATTAAGGAAAAATCCATCAAGACATTCAAAGTGACATTGGGATTTAAAACTGAAATTTCCCCAAGAATGGGAACAGTTCATATACGTTGATGGTTCATTTACCAAATGTGGACATTGTACAGCTAGAAGAGAATACAGGAGAGTCTATAATCTGATATTAGATATTACCCGTTCTTAATTTAATGCATTTTTTCACTTGCAACTCAATTACTCTTGTTACTCTGTAACTTGTTGAAAAAAATTGAGTATCAAAGATTTACTAAAACTTGAATTAACATCAGCTAATTGCTTTTTCCCTCTCAGGCCTGGTTTACGCCTATGCATTTTGTAGCGCATTTTCGGTTTTGCAGAAACACACTACAGTCCATTTAGTGCAGGGACTTTTTTTGGTTCCGTAGACTTCAATGGATGAAAAGCATGTATTGAAAAACACAAAAATGCACCTGCAATATGCAAACTGCAACCTGCATAAGGCTGGATTCACAACTATGCAGTTAAATGTTAAATGTGCAAAATCCAAAAAGCACTAAAACTGCATAGGTGTGAATCCAGCCTACTGCCGCGTACAAACGATCGGAATTTCCGCCAACAAAAGTTTAAAGTAGGCTTTTGGTCGGAAATTCCGACCATGTGTAGGCCCCATCAGACATTTTCTGTCAGAATTTTCAACAGCAAAAATTTGAGAGCTGGTTCTCAAATTTTCCGATGGGTAAAGTTCTTCTGTAACAAATCCGACGCACAAAAATCCTACGCATGCTCGGAATCATTGAACTTTTCCCGGCTCGTCGTAGTGTTGTACGTCACCTCACCGCGTTCTTGACGTTCGGAATTTCAACAACATTTGTGTGACCGTGTGTATGCAACACAAGTTTGAGCCAACATTCCATCGGAAAAAAATCCACGATTTTCTTTTTGGAAATTCCAATTGTGTGTACGCGCCATTAGTGTGAATCAGGCCTAACAGTAGAAATAATTGGATATTGAGACTGGACTTTGCTGGAATCAGCATTTAAAGCATTTAATGCTTACGGCATTCACCTCTCATATACAGTATAACTAATAGTTATTATTACAGTTTCTAACTATTATATCTCTCAAAGTACCTGAGCTATATTGCCTCTCATATGTAACTATTACTTGTTACTACAACTCATATTTAGTAAGTGCTTGACAGAAGTATAAAATACTTATAGGCCTTGTCCTAACTGTTTGAACATGTTCGCTCTAACTTTTCTATGCTAGAGGTTGATGCTATTTCATAGCATCTCCCCTAGTGGCCTAATACATCCCTATATGCTTATGGTGATATGGTGTAGAGACCCCCCAAACTCCTGTTGCGAGGAGTTCCCTTACTGATAATCACCTGCATATAGAGGTGGATTGGAATATTGATCTTAAACTATATTTTTAAACGCTAAGCTCTGGTCGCATGTCGTAATGCCTCCATGCTTAGTAGCTCAACGCCTTTCTTTATGTGACACAGAGATGATGTATAGATCCCCTTAACTCCTGTTACGAGGAGTGATGCCTGGGGCCCAATACTGAGTTGTCGTGTAGAGAATCGCATTGAAGTCCTTGCTAACTGCAGTTGTGGTTCACTTCGTTCACCAGTGCTGTTACAGTAGGCAAGGCAGGCTTAACAATAATCGGGTTGAAAAAACTTTGTTTTTTTCTAAACCAATAAAAATGGTCGTGTGTACGCGGCATAAGATTTATGGATCAAACTCGCTGTAAATATCCAGATCTCAAAAGCCATCATTTCCCAATATGCATATCTCCCAAACGTGGCTGATTTCGAGGGACTGTCCTGATTTGGAAAAAAGTCCAGCTGTCCCTCTTTCCTCCTCATTTGTCCCTCATTTTAGTCTGATCTATATAGTTGTGTGTATATATAATGCATTATTTCTCTTTTAAAAAGTGTTTCCCAGTGCTCAACCTTTCATCCAGTTTCTAAGTTGCTGCATATGTAAATTTCAAAACCCAATATAAAGGAATAGTAGTGGTAAAAAAAAAGCACTTGTGGGTTTAACTAATAATTAACTTTTTTGTATAATTCTCCTTTAAAGGGGGCGTAGCAAGGGATGTGTCCTATTCCTACATACTTTTGCGAATAGGTATCCCTTGTTCCCATATCAAAAAGTTGAGAGGTATGCATATGGATTATACATTAAAATCAAGAGAGGTTCAGAGAAAACTCACCTATTTCCATGAATTAAAACACATTAATAGCAAATAAAACCAATCCACTCCTAAGGCCGCGTACACACGATCAAATATATCTGCTGAAACTGGTCCGCAGACCAGTTTCAGCGGACAGATTCGATCATGTGTACGGGCTAGCAGACATGTTTCCAGCAGACCAAAGTTTTAAAAGCATGCTTTAAAACCTGTCTGCTGGAAAGCCGTCTGTCGGATATGTCCAAATGTCCAAATTTTTGACATGACATGGTTCAGATTCTACTTAACAAACCTACAGTCCTTGTCTTGTATACTTCTGTTCAAAGTATATAGGGCCAAAGGGTCTTGTCAGGGCCGATCCTCGCTATAGTCTCACTATGCAAGCCGCTTAGGTCCCCGCAAAGCTGCAAAGGGCCCCCCAAATTACTAGAGGCCCTGCCTGGTGAGAAGGGGGAGTGGTGGCGGGGAAACTCATGCTATTTTTTTTCAATGATGTGTATCCATATTGCAGGGACCAAACATTACATTAAAGCCGCAAGCAGTATTACATTTCTTTTTTCTTACAGTAATCTCATGTTGTGCAGGGACATTTCTAAACATGTGCCACTACTATAGACACCCAGCAGGTACGATATTTAAAGGAATTTTTTATTTTTTTTTTCACTTTAAGCATCTCCGGAAAAAAAGACCGTTTTTTAAAACTTTTTTTTTCCATTGATACATGTTCCCTGGGGCAAGACCCATAGACTTCAATGGGGTTCTAAATGTTCGCGCCAACGGTCGGTCTTTTCGACGGTTCTGGTGCGAACCGAACACGGGGGTGTTCGGCTCATCCCTATTTGTGACAGACCGGCTTCTGCTCTCCCTCACACTGCGCTTGATTCCTTGCTGTACATTGGCAATCTTATAAGAACTGTAAGTGCTGCTTTTTTAAAGATTAAAATCCTTACTGCACTATATTTGCCTCTTGTGACTCTGGCCGGATGAGCTAATTACTTGCAGGGGATTTGAGCTTAATACCATTTACATGCTGATGCTGCTTGGATTGGATATTCATTGGATTTATAGGGGCTTTCTGTTTGTCCCCTGGATGTCACAATACATCTCCTATTATATGCTTGTGGGTCACCTGGTGGCCAAAGAGTTCTGGTGAGCATTTAAGAATCATCACTTTGGGAGAAGCACATTAATATTGAAGCACTTTTTTGCACTTTAGAAAGTCACTGGGGGTTGGATACACAGAAGAACAATAATATTTTTGCATATATAAGGACTGTTTATTTATGCATATACGATCACATAGAATGTAATTTTCTTATGCGGTCTATATTGTCTTTAATTAATTGGTCCTTTGCGCCCTATACTACTTTATTACAGCAGGACACAGTCTAGGGTTCACAATTAACACTTAAGGATCTCGAAAGATGCTAGGTAGTTAGGAAACTGGCTTCACATTTTGAGAGACCTTAAAATGAAAGGCTGCAAGGTTATTGTTTTAAAAAGTTAAATTACAAAATCGTTCAAAAAATAAATAAATAATAATAAAGTATTAAAATGTGTCTTGAGGTGTAATTCCACATATGCCCATGACGTGTGGGAAATATTTCATGAAAGTAACAACGTTGTGTAAAATAAAAATAAAAAAAACATTAAAATGTTTTTTTCGAAAACTTGTAACAAAAAATAAAATTTTCCATGCACTCAACATGCCACTTAGAAAATACCTTGGCGTGTCTACTTTAAAAAAAAATAGGTCATTTTGGGGGGGGGTGTTTGTACTATCCTGTCATTTCAGGGCCTCCAAAACTGTGATAGGTAGTCAGGAAATGAAGTGAGAAAACTATGCCTTTTTGAAAACCTAAAGGTGGTCATTGGTTTTTGGCCCCCATGCAGCTAGGCTCCCAAAAAGTCTCACGCATGTGGTATCTCCAAACTCAGGAGAAGTAGCAGAATGAAAAAGGGGGCATTATTTAGTGCCCACTACATGGGAGTGTGGCTAGGCAAAATGTTTCTTAAAGGTTAAAACTCGAAGGTTTAGTATTAATAAAAAAAAAAAAAATGTGTTAATGTTATACGTATATATATATATGTATATATATATATATATATATATATATATATATATATAGGTATTCATATATATACAGTACAGGTTAGCTAATAAGGTTAGTATAGCTTTAAAGGAGCAACAGGCACATGTACTAAAAAAAAAAAAAAAAAAAAAAATGTGTAGCCTTCAGGCGGGAAAAACACGTGGATTTCAAGCGGGAACATCACATGGACCGCATGACTCATACATGTGAGCCAGGGGTATATAAGACCCTTGTTGCCCGCTCAGGGTCACATTTGACCTTATAGGTTGAAAGAGCTCTCGGCGGGGTAATGAGCCAGCTTACCTCAGAGATGGTGAAGACTCTGGTGCGGAGGGTTCTGGAGAGAGCCGGAGAGGAAGGAGGGCAGGAGTGGCTGGAGAGATGTCTGGCAGGGTCGGAGGCTGCGACCACACAAGAATCCCCTGCGTGTCAAGTGAATCTGCTCGAAGACGGAGAAGTCGTCTCGCCGTACGAGCCTCCCATGTCTCCTGTACTTTCTTCTCCTTCTCGCAGGTCGCAGCGCAGTCGTCCGCCGGAACGCCCTTCAACGTCAGCGGCGTCTCGCGAGGTGATAGAGCACCGCCAGGAGGAAGGGGAAGATGGCGTCAGAGCGACGGGACGGGTCACGAGAGCAGGCGGAAAGAAGCGAAAATCAGTTTCGCCATCCCCGGGACGCACGAAAGGAGGAAAGGGAAAGGCAAAGCAGACTCCGCCTAGGGGTCAAATTTTTTCTTCTTGTTTTGCAGATACAGATATCGTCGGAGCGGCAGCGTCACACACTTCCAGGCTAGAACAGCTGGAGGAAGTGACGGCTGTAGGAACGAAAGGACCACAGACAATTCAAGCAGCAACAGCTCAGCACACTCCCGCAGCGCAGGCTGGTGAGTTGGTTAACAGCAATTTAATTTCACAGTTACTGCAAAAAATTTCAAACCTGACTGATTCTTTAGCTGCAGGATCTGCTCAAGTCCCTATTTCTTCTCATGATACACTTTCTCCTCATGCTAATGTTTGGCTTAAGCAGAACCCATCACCAAATGTGATTAGTACTGATGCTTTTTCACTGCAGAGTAACATACCTGAATGTTGTTATAAGGAGGTGTTACCATGTGAGGTTTCTTCGCTAGGTTTCCACCTTACAACACATACAAAAGAAAAAATTTGGAATGGGGAATTTGTTGATTTGTTATCGCTGCTCCCTAATTACAAAGAGTTTTTTCCAAAAAATGACAAAAGGAATGATGAAGAAGATAGGCGCCGCACGGCGCCTAGGTCATTCCATAACTGGTTACAAGCCTTTTGTATCTTTTCAGCAGTTTTAGGGGAAAAATCCCCAGACAAATGTAGTGGCTTGTTTTAACACCTAGAGCATATCTTAGAAGCATACAGACATTTTGGAGGCTTTGGGTGGTTCAGTTACGATGAATCTTTCCGGCAAAAAATGGCAGTTTACAAGAACCTTAAATGGGGTATGAAAGATGTGGGCCTGTGGTTAAACCTCATAACCCCACAAAAATCAAGTTTTCCGAGACAAAACGTGGTACAAGCTCCTTCTACATCGTTATACAAAAAAGGCATTTGTTATGCTTTTAACGAATCTCAATGTAGATGGTTAACATCATGCCGTTACAAGCATGACTGTTCTTTTTGCTTCGGTCCACATCCAGTGACGAAATGTTTTAAAAGGAATTCCCAACAAAAGGATAATCTCAAAGGCCCATACTCCGGTGAAATTGGAAAAAATGTTTCCCTGGCTCCTTCTCTATCCAGACAGGGAGAAGGCGGAAATAATAATTGACGGTTTTTCTAAAGGCTTTAAATTGCCTAAGTTTTCAGGAATAGGTTGTGTGATGGTTGAAAATTTAAAATCAGTTGTTAGTCATAGTCAGATAGTAAGAGATAAATTACTTAAGGAGATAGCGGCTGGGCGTATCGCCGGTCCGTTTGTTGTGCCCCCTTTTTCTAATTTTCGGATATCCCCATTAGGGCTTGTTCCAAAAAGGAGCCTAATTCCTACAGACTAATACATCACCTTTCATACCCTAAAGGACAGTCATTAAATGATGAAATTAATTCGGATTTATCCTCAGTATCATACGCCAGCTTTGATGATGCTGTAAAGATCATAAGGAGGTTTGGTAGTGGGGCCTTATTAGCAAAAACAGATATACAGTCAGCATTTAGGTTACTCCCCATCTCACCTGATTCTTACAATTCATTTGGCTTTTGTTTTGAAACATATTTTTTCTACGACATGTGTTTACCAATGGGTTGCGCATTGTCATGCCACTATTTTGAGCTATTCGCAACATTTCTTCAGTGGGTGATTATGTACGAGTCAGGTTGCGAGGGGATTATACACTATCTGGACGATTTTCTGTTCATAGGCCCCCCTGACTCACCAATTTGTGGCTTATTATTACAATTATTCTTAGTTATTTCTGAATATTTTGGTGTTCCACCTGCTTCTGAGAAGACAGTGAGCCCAGTGTCAAAGTTAGTATTCTTGGGAATTGGTATTGATACAGAATCGTTTCAATACCAGCTTCCAGAAGAAAAGATCAGGAAGATACAAAGTACTATATGTCTATTCTTGAGGAGGAAGAAAGTGATTTTAAAGGAATTACAATCCTTTTTAGGTCACACTTAGCCTTCGCGTCTCGGATTATGCCAGCTGGGAGGATCTTCTCTAGGAGACTGTCTCTGGCTATGTCGGGTTTAAATTCACCTTTTTCCCATATACGGCTTACTACGGATTTGAAAGATGACCTATTAGTATGGTCACAATATTTGTCGGAATACAACGGGCGCACGATGTTCCAAGAAGATTTTATTTTCTCTGAAGATATGAATTTGTATACAGATGCTGCAGGGTCAATAGGTTTTGCAGCAATCTGGAAAACACACTGGTGTTATAATTCTTGGCCCATGTCTTGGGTCCAGAATAAAATAACAAAGAATATTGTTTTGTTAGAGTTATTTCCCATAATAGTTGCTTTTGAATTGTGGGGGAGTCATTTTGCTAACAAAAGAATATTAATACATTCAGATAATAAAGGTGTGTTATTTGCTATAAATTGCTTATCTTCAAAATCCGAGAATGTTATCAAATTGCTTCGTTATTTTGTTTTGCTTTGTCTGAGACTTAATGTCTGGGTCAAGGCAAGGCATATTCCGGGTAAGCAGAATGCAGTAGCTGATGCATTATCTCGTTTTCAGATATCACGTTTCAAGCTGCTTTTTCCGGAAGCGGACCCGATGGGTTGCAAATGCCCAAACCATTTATGGGAATTTTTTTTTTCTTTTTTTTTTTTCCACATCAGACTTAACCCGAAATTTGAGGCTTGAGAGGGGTTCATCTTTGTTCCGCCCTTCGTGTATAGTCCTCGGATTTGCATCACTTGTGGATACTTTAATTTTTTTTTTTTTTTTTATTAACTTAATATATGTTTATATATTTATGTTTATATATGTTTCTTTTTTTTTTCTTTTTTTTTGTTAAATTTTTTTTTTTTATGAACAATAGTGGTAGCGCATAGTGATAGTGAATCTGGCAGTTTGCTCTTGTGTGATTAATGACTTGCCATGAACCCCTCAATCACTTTATTTATCCCTGGGTCTCCCCCCCTCCCCCCTCCCTGTTTCCATGTTTACTCTATTAGATCGGGTCGACTGTCTCTTGTCTTTTTTTTTTTTTTGATTAAATTACGTTTTTTTTTTTTTTTTTTTTTTTTTAGCTGTCTATTTCTGATAATACCTGAATAAACCCCTCCGTTGTCTTAAAGTTTCTCCATTGTTCCCAGATCCTCCCGCCTCTTCCTCCCTCTTCCTCTCCCAGATCTACCCTTCTAAGGTACTCCATCTCTGCGATGTGATCGACCCTGTGTATTAGTTCTTTTAGGGGTGGTTTCTGTGGGTGGAGCCAAAACTTCGGGATCAAGCCCTTTGCTGCGTTTAACAGTGTGGGGACCAATGTCAGAGCGTATTTTTTTTCCCCTTTTACTAGGCCTTGTCTGTGGAAAAGGCAGGTCATAGGATCCAGAGGGATCTTTTCTCCGGTGATTTCTTCGATTAATTTGAGTACTTCTTTCCAATATTCCCGAACTCTCGGACAGTCCCACCATATGTGCATTGTTGTCCCTACTTGGTTGCATTCCCTCCAGCATAGGGGGGAATTCGTTGTATGTATTTTGTTGAGTTTTACCGGGGTCAAGTGCCACCGCATCATGCATTTGTAGTTTGCTTCTACTGTTGTTATGTCTTTGGCATAGTTAAAAGTGGCTTTGATCATGTGTATTTCTTCTATCTTTTCTCCCATTTCTTTCTCCCACATCTCTATGCTTTGTAATGGGTCCTTTGTCGTGAATTCTGTGAGAATTTTATAAATCACCGCGATTCCGTGCTGTAGTGATTCACCTGTGGAACAGAGTTTTTCAAATACGTTCTGTGCTGTAATATCTCTTATTGGTGCTGGCAGTGTGCTAACTAAGTGTTTTAGTTGTAAGTATTCCCAGTCCGTTATATGTTGTGCACTTTCTAATATGTGTATCTCTCTTTTTTTTTTTTTTTTTCCCTTGTGTGACTATATCGCCTAATCTATTACTACCTAATTTTTTCCCCATTTTAGTCCTATTACCTGGTGCAAAAAAATCTGTGTTTGCTAGTGGGATTAAAGGAGAGTTGTATTCCCATTTTTCCCGTTTAATTACCTTATCCCATATGTTAAAGACCTGTTTTGTGATACTATGTGTATCCGGATTAATTATTCTAAGTTTAGGTGGGATCCATATGTTTGTGTTTTAAGTGCTGATTACTTATCTCATTTTCTATTTGTGCCCATTTTTTTGACGTGTTCCTGTTTGTCCATTCTACTAATCTCGCTAGTAGTACCGCCTGATAGTATCTTTTTATGTCTGGGAGAGCTAGTCCACCTCTTTTTTTTCCCCGGGTAAGAGTTGCGTAGCTTATTCTTGGTTTTTTATCATGCCATATGTATTTTGAAATTATGGTTTTTATTACCTTAAAGAAACTTTGTGGTATATTTATTGGTAGCATTTGAAACATGTATATTATCTTTGGTAATACTATCATTTTGAAAGTGTTAATCCTCCCCACCCAAGTAATCTGTTTATGGATTAAGTTCTTTAACTCTCGTCTTACTGCATTGAGTAAGGGGACATAGTTTTCCTCGTAGAGACCTTCCACTTTGGGGGTTATTTTTATCCCTAGGTAAGTGAGTGATTTTTGTTCCCACGTAAAGGGGAATGCTCTGCGTAGGGTCTCCTCCTCGTTTTTTTTCTATTCCTATATTCATGATTACCGTTTTAACTGGGTTTATTTTAAAGTTGGAGAGTCTCCCATATCTTCCTATTTCGTCTATTATATTGGGTATTGATATTTTGGTTTTGGTCACATATAAGAGAACATCGTCGGCGTATGCTGCCAATTTCTGTTCTTCATCTCCTACTCTCACCCCCCCTATATCTGGGTTGTTCCTTATCTTACACAACAATGGTTCCAGCGCTATTACATATAGGAGGGGGGAGAGCGGGCAGCCCTGTCTTGTTCCATTCATCATCTCTATCACCGACGATACCCTCCCATTAACCTTTACTTTAGCCGTAGGGGACTTGTATAGGTTTCCCACCCATTCCATATATCTGGGACCCATTCCTATACTTCTCAAGGTCTCCATCATAAACCCCCAGTCGACTCTGTCAAAGGCTTTTTCAGCATCTAGTGACATGAGTACGACTGGGGTTTTTTTCTTCTTCCCTTCATGTAATAGTAGAATTGTTCTTAAGCTATTATCTCTTCCCTCTCTGCCACTTACAAATCCAGTCTGATCTGGCCTTATTAAGTCGGGCATATACGGTTTTATCCTTGTTGCCAGGATCTTTGCGAAGATTTTTATATCTGTATTTAACAATGCGATCGGGCGGTAGTTTGCGCAAAGGGTCTTGTCTTTTCCTGCTTTAGCGATGATAGAAATATTAGCAAGAAGAGATTCTTTCCTCACATCTTCCGTTCCCCCTAATTTATTAAAATATGTGCACATTTCCGGAATCAATGACTCTTTAAATTTTTTATAGTATTTGATTGACAGTCCATCGGGGCCTGGGCTTTTCCCTCCTGGTGTTCCTGCGATCGCTTGACTAATTTCTGCGTGTGTGATTGGTTCTTCTAATGTTTCAACTATTTCCGGTGTTAATTTTGGTAAATTAGCTTCTCTTAGGTACTCTCTTATTTTTTTTTTCCCTATTCACCTTTTCTTCTTGAGTCTCACCTTTTCGAATTGTGTACAGTGTGGTATAATACGTCCGAAAGGCCTCCGCGATCTCAGACGTCCTAAACCTCATCTGTCCTGCCTGATCTTTTATTTTTTCTATATAGTTTATGTTTCTTTTTTCTTTTGAGATTTTTGCCAAATACTTCCCTGGTTTATTCCCCCATAAATACCTTTCTTTCGCTACATTTTTAAATGTTTTCCTGGCTTCAATCTCCATTAGGTCTCTTTATTGGGTCCTCTTCATTACCATTTCCCGGTAGACTTTATTGTTTTGTTGGTTTTTATGTTTAGTTTCTAATTCTTGCAACTCTTTAATTATCTTATTTCTATTTGTTTCTCTAGCCCTCTTTTTGTACGCCCCTAAGGAAATTAATTTCCCTCGGATATACGCCTTATGCGCTTCCCAGATAGTAGCTGTATTTACTTCGGTTATGTTGTTTACCGTAAAGTATTTCTTCTATGTCCGTTCTTATTGTTTCAAGGACATCCAAATCCTCTAATATTATTCTGTCTTCTACTATAAAATTTAAGTTTTTCCCCTATCCCTATGGCAACTCCTCTGGATCCTTTCTGCGGGGAATCTCCGTAATACCATATTGGGACTGCACGAGAGTTGAGCCTCACTCTCGAATCGAGAGTTATATGTGTCTCCTGAAGAAAAATCACATCAGCGGGAAATCTTTCGATCTCCTTTAGGATCATATGTCTTTTCCGAGGGGAACTAAGACCTCTTACATTGTATGTAATTAAGTTTACCTTAGACATGGGTGAAAATATTTTTTTTCTCCTTTTTTCATCCTTTCCCTCTCTATGTTTTCTTCTCGTTGTTTTCTGACAGTCGCCCGATCTTGTTGTTCTCCCTCTCCCTTGCCCTCCTCTCCCCTCCTCCCCCCCCCTCTCCCCGCCCCCTCCCCTCCCCCCTCTCCTCTCCCTGGCCCTCCTCCCTCCCCGGGCCAGCTCCCTTCCCCTAACCCCCCCAACCCTACTCCCTTTCTTCAATCCCCCCCCATTCCCCCCTTCCCATGATGGAATCTTGACCCTCGGGTCTTCCTTCGGAGCATCCTTTCCTGCACCTCTTTTTGCAGGAGGTGCAGGAGTGCTCCTTGACTTGAGGCGGAGTACAATTCGACGTTGCCTCTCTTCCCCTAGTCCCAGGGGAATTCTCTCAAGGCTGTCATGAGCTCCTGGTCCCTGGTCCCCCCCCCTTCGCTACACCTAGCATTATTCTTTTCTCCTTTCTTTCTCTTTCTCTTTTTTCTTCCTTCCCTTTCCCTTCCCCTTTTTACCTTCTCTCTTTCTCCCCCCTTTTTTTTTTTCTTTTTTTTTTTTTTCCTTCCCCTTTTCCTTCCCTTCCCACCCCCTCCCCCTCCCTTTTTCTTCTCTCCTTTTGTAACCTTTGCCTCCCCTCCTCCCTCCCCCCCACTGCCCCCCCTCCCCCCCATTCTTCTCACAATTAGTAATTTGGAATTGGGATTCCCAATTTCTGACAGAACTCAGGTATTTCATCAACGAATCTTAATTTCGCCGTAACCCCATCTTTTCTACCTATCAGGCATGCTGGAAACCCCCAGTTATACTGTATTTCTAGATCTTGTAGCTCCCTTAATAAAGGCTTCAAGTTCCGTCTTCTTCTAAGCGTTTCTTGTGATAGATCTTGGTATATTTGAATATTATGATCTTCGTATTTAATTGGAGCTTTCCCTCTGAGGTTCTTCCATAGTAGGTTTTTTTCTTCCCAGTTTTCGAATCTTATTATAATATCTCTGGGTTTTTCTTGAGGGATTTCTCTGGGCCTCCTGACTCTGTGAGCGCGTTCGATTTTTAATGGGAGAGATATTTCTCTGCCCAATATTGGGTTACATATTTTTCGGATGATTTCTGGGAGATTTTCTGACTGGGAGGAGTCGGGGACTCCGCGTATCCTAATATTTTTCCGTCTGTCTCTGTTTTCCTGATCTTCTGCTTTATAAGCTTGTTCCCTTTGCTCTTTTTTTATTTCCAAAATTTCCGCTTCTAATTTTTTAATAGTATGGGAATTGTGATCTATTTTTTTTTCAGCTTCCTCCAGTCTTTCCAGCATGAATCCCATGTTTCTCTCCATTCTCTCCATTTGAGTTGATAATGCTTTTTCTAAGGCAGCAAACATTCCCTGCATCTCTGTTTTTGTTGGTAGAGCCAAGCCTGATATTTGTTCCTCTACGTCGAGTATTGTCGCTGTTTCATATTCTGTTACTGTCTCTGGGAGGGTTTTCTGGGTTTGTGGAGGTATTTGGGTTGGTTAGAATAGTTTTTGTTTTATCCTTTCTTTTTTCCCTTTCCTTCCCGTTCATCCCCTGGGTTACGAATTTGTTCATTGGCCCCGGACTTTGACTCATACGGGGGGACGAGACAAGGCCCCCCCTTGCACCCCTTGCTCTAGTGCTCATTTCTTTAAGTTTTCTTTAAGTCTTCCGCACTGAGAATTTGATCGGTTTAATTTAGTTACTTCTTCTAAATGAAGATTATAACAAGGAAGAGAAAAGAAAAAAAAAATAAAAATTTCCTCTGGGTATATGGAGCTTAAGTAAAGGTAAATTCTTAAGTGAATATAGTTCGATTCATCTGATGTTCCTCAATGTTTGTAAAGGGGAGGAGGGGAAAAAGGTATATCTTTTCGGCTAGTGATTATTGTTGTGCTGCCTGTATAGTACATGTTCCCAATGTATATGTATACTCTTTTGTTTTTCTTCTGTTCCTTCTGTTCCTTACTTTTACCAACTGTCCATCCCTATTTTACTGTTTACTATTTTACTGTTATAGTCCACAATAATCAAGAGCAATAACCCCGGATGGTTCTGACCTAGGTAGATATACGAGGAGGTAGGGAAAAACTCGAGGATAGATGGGGGTAGCCACCTATTGGCCGCCTATTGAGCCACCTATTGAGCCAGATCTTCTACTTCACCCGCTTCGCTCATTACCATTTACCATTCAAATTTATCCAGAGATATTCAACAGATATTCAACAGACAACAGTCCATACAAACAGCCCATACAATAATCGTTAGGTATCGAGATTTATCACCATTTGATTGTGCTGTTTAATTAGGTCGTCCGGCTATGGCTCCTGTCCAGTCAGGTGCTACCTCTTTTTGTTGATCTCATAGACAGCCACATCTACTGCACATCTACTGCTCTCAGCAAACTCTCATATTGTTTGTAGTATATGGTTCAGCACGAAGTACACACAAGATAGGAAAAAGTGAAGTAGATAATTACTTACAGTCCTTACAGTCCTGCGATTCACCTTCACCCTATCCGATCCAGCTTCCTGGTTCTGACTTTTCTTTGAGTTTAGTACTTACTTTTCCTTTATTTTCCTTTATTTGCAGTTTATGCAATTCTGCTGTATAGCTGCTGAGTGGGAGTATGGAGTATTTGCTAATAGTAGACTTGGGTACTGGCAGTGCAAAAAAAAAAAGAAAAGCATTTCAGGTCCCTTAGTCTTCTATTTACAATCCGAGGGAGTTTTGCTCGTCCACCAGGTTCACTGCAGATCTGTTCCGCTACTATAACCCCTCTGTAGTTAACCGCACACACAGGGCTTACAGGATGTCAAGCAAACAAGCAAAGCCCGCAAGCCTCCCTCCGTCTCCACCGCCGACAGACCCCCCCCGGTCTGCGCCCTCCACCTCCCCACAGCCGCCTGCACCTCCACCTCGCGATCCGACGCACACATCCTCACGTGACTCCGGAGCGGCAACGCGGCGAGGGACAGCAAGCCCGGCGGAGGACGCCACCGAGACAGCCACGCTGCAAGCGAGCCGGCACCAGCAACCCCCCCCCCCGCGCCGCAGCAGAGCGGTCCACACACGTGGGCGGGAGCAGAACGGGATCCTCCGACACGTCGGTGGGAACGCCAGACAGCAGAAAGCCAACAGGAGAACCTGGACGAAGGAGACGCGGCGCGGTAAGCTATTTGTCAAGCTGTTTCAATGTTCTGGGGAGCCAGGGGAGGGGGAGTGCAAAGGCCACACTCAACCGGAACAATAGAATTCAGCAGACGGGATTCAGCAGACAGCCAGCTAGGCGGACGGCTTGTTGTCCAGCCATCTCCGCGTTACGGGACCTTCCCAGGAGCTCTTTCCCTAACCGCCCTGAGACGAGGCTCGCGCCATCCTAGACTCCTCCCTCCTCTCTCATTTATGGGAATTGATCTAACTTCAGTTCTAGATTCCATAAAACATTCAGTGGCTCCTAAAACATGGATCGATTACTCGATCGCTTGGAAAAAATGGCTGGTGTTTAATGATGCACTGGGTTGTTCAGGTTTGTTGCCTACAGAGAATTAATTATTGGCTTTCCTTAGCTCATTGATGGATAAGAAATTATCATTTGCATACATACACAAAAGTCTAGCAGGGATCTCATTTTTTCTAAAATGGTATAAATTGCCAGTTTGCAATAGTTTTTTCTCAGTGCGGCAAGCACTCAAGGGGTATAAAAGGAGGACATGTAGACCAGATACTCGCAGGCCTATTTCTATTGATATCCTTAAGAAAATATGCAAGGCAACGCTGGATATATGTCGATCCAATTATGAAGCTTATTATTCCAAGCAGCCTTTATTTTAATTTTCTTTGCTGCATTGCGAGTATCTGAACTAGTCCCAGCTAACAAGACAGGTAGTACAGGTTTGAAAATGGAGGAGGTTTTAGTCATTGATGAAAAAGTTAGGGTTTTTGTGAGCAAATCAAAAACAGATATTCTGGGTAAAGTCAGTGGCTCACTTTGAATGCCTGTGGTGACCCATTAATTTGCCCTTTTTTGATTCTTTCCAGATACATATGCTCTAGACCAAAATGTTCAGGAAAATTCCTGGTACATGAGGATCAGTTACCACTCACGAAATTTCAATTTACAGCAATTTTGCATCGATGTTTATCTCATGCTGGCCTTGCCCAGTTAAAATTTCTTCCCATTCTTTTAGAATAGGAGCCGCAACAGAAGCGGCTAGAATGGGTCTGGATGAATCTATGATTAAACAGCTAGGTAGATGGGAGTCTAGTCGTTTTAATTTGTATGTTCGTCCTAATCTATCTATTTGATCCCTAGGTAAAAGGAAAGCAGTTTGGATTATTGGACACTCGTTTGTGCATTGGGCCCACACAAAAGAGCTGGTCAGAGATGTTATACTTCTAACTTGTCTTTTCCCATTGAGTCGCACCAATTATTTTGGAAAGGTTTACGTGGGCTTCAGTTCAAAAATGTGTTATTTCACATAGGTCAGTTGGCTAATTACTGGCCTACACCGGATATAGTTATTATACATACTGGGGTAATGATGTGGGCATGATGTCCACTTTGGATTTAATGTTCATGATAAAGAAAGATTTGCTGACAATTAGCAATACTTTTCCTAATGCTAAAGTGGTTTTCTCTGAAATGGTCCACGTCTTGTCTGGTTATCCTCTGATGGGTTTGGAGAAGATTAGACGGAGAGTGAATCATTCCATAGAAAAATTCATGCAAAATTTAAAAAGTTTTTCTTTTCAGACATAGGGAGCTAGAGGGAGGTTTCATAGGACTATATAGACAAGACGGTGTGCACTTGTCAAACATAGGCCTAGACATATTTAATTCAGGTCTCCAAACCATAATTGAGAGGGCCGCGTGGGTGGGCTAGGCCGGATTTTGTTTCTAGAAACAAATCGGCTGGTGGGGACTTTGGTGAATAGTTTATTTATGTACTCGCTTGAGTCCCATGACTGAGTGAGATTTTTGAGAATTTTGAAATATATTTGAAGTTTTAAAATAAATGTATTGATGAAATAATAAAGATAAGTTTGGAATATAATTAATGGATTGTATTGTTATATACCAATAAAAGGTGCCGCGGCCATTTCTATACCATCAGTGATGGTTCTGGTTTGGTTTCTTATTTTTAGTTGAATAGATAATTTTGGTTATAGCCTACATTCCCATGAAAAAGGGCATTATTTAGTGCCCACTACATGGGAGTGTGGCTAGGCAAAATGTTTCTTAAAGGTTAAAACTCGAAGGTTTAGTATTAATAAAAAAAAAAAAAAAATGTCTTAATGTTATACGTACATATATATATGTATAATATATATATATATATATATATATATATATATAGGTATTCATATATACAGTACAGGTTAGCTAATAAGGTTAGTATAGCTTTAAAGGAGCAACAGGCACATGTACTAAAAAAAAAAAAGGTGTAGCCTTCAGGCTTTGGAAAAACACGTGGATTTCAAGCGGGAACATCACATGGACCGCATGACTCATACATGTGAGCCAGGGGTATATAAGACCCTTGTTGCCCGCTCAGGGTCACATTTGACCTTATAGGTTGAAAGAGCTCTGCCCCCCCCCCCCCCTCCCTTGTCGCAGCACCTTCTATGTGGCTTGTCACCCTTGGATCAAGGGGGGACTTTGGTGAATAGTTTATTTATGGTACTCGCTTGAGTCCCATGACTGAGTGAGATTTTTGAGAATTTTGAAATATATTTGAAGTTTAAAAATAAATGTATTGATGAAATTAATAAAGATAAGTTTGGAATATAATTAATGGATTGTATTGTTATATACCAATAAAAGGTGCCGCGGCCATTTCTATACCATCAGTGATGGTTCTGGTTTGGTTTCTTATTTTTAGTTGAATAGATAATTTTGGTTATAGCCTACATTCCCCCATGTGTTTTGGGATGTAATCGACATAAACCATGGAATGTGTGAGAAATATGGCACATTCCAAAACTTGTTGCAAAAAATGAAATCTTCTATGCACTCAACATGTCTCCCAGCAAATACCTTGGGTGTCTACTTTCCAAAAAGGGTAATTTAGAAGGTGTTTGTACTTCCCTGGCATTTTAGCACCTTAAGAAATGTAATAGACAGTCAGAAAGTAAAAGCTGCTTAAATTCCAGTATAAATACAGTAAAACCTTGGTTTGAGAGTAACTTGATTTGAGAACGTTTTGCAAGACAAGCAAAATGTTTTAATAAATGTTGCCTTGATATACAAGCAATTGTCTTGATATAAGAGTAGCTTCATGTCACAACTGAGTATAAAAAATAAGAGAGGCGCCTTTAAGTGTAGCAATATGGTTACATTTAATGAAGGTACAACATTTAGCAACTTATTGCTACACTTAGAGGTGCCTCTTTTCTCTTTTATATACCTTGTAAAATCTGTGACATAAAAGTGCTTTGGATTACAAGCATGTTTCTGGAATGAATTATGCTCTCAAACCAAGGTTTTACTGTACCAGTTTGTAGACGTTATAACTTTCATAAACAAATCAATATAAACTTTTTTTTTTTTTTTACCAAGATAAATGACATGACAAAATTTGGATATTTTTGTATAAAAGAAAGTAGAAAATGTTGAGGTTTATATTTAGCAAAAAAAAAAAACGGTAGCGATCAAATGCCACCAAAAAAAAGCTATATTTGTGTTTAAAAAATGGTAACAATTTCATTTGGGTAGAGTGTTGCATGATCGAGAAATTGTCAATTAAAGTAGCACAGTGTTGAATAGCAAAAAATGCTCTGGTCATGAAGGGGAAAAAAAAAACCTCCCTAGGTCAAGTGGTTAATAAATGGAATGTTTCCTCTTCTTATTGCACAAAGAGATTTTTTGTAATCTGTACATTATTGTTTGTATTTGCACATTATTATATTTTTAACCCCTTGGCGCTGGCACCTGCTGGCCCTTTAAGGGGTTTTGCATTCTGGAGGTGGGGCAGGGCTTGTGACCATGTGACTGACATGATTCGCAATACGCACTTGTGAGCTGCCGGTCACTGTGTCAGGAGCATGCTCTCGGCACAGCTCTACAGGTCTGATGAACGCAAATAACCGCCCCCTTGGTGCCAAGGCCCAGCCACTGAGAGGCCGCATATTTGTGGGTGTGGTTGGTGCCATGGGGTTAAGTGGTTGTAAAGGGGGAAGTTTTTTTACCTTAATGCAAAAGAGAGAGCAGCTGTGTTACTCTCTCTTTACCTCCTCATTGAACTTAGTGAGATCAGCAGGAGGCATTGTCTTCTGCTTCTGCCGATCAAAGCCAGTAATGAGGGAGCTTGGGAGGCGGGCTAAGCCACACAGTGTTTTTAGGGGATTGCACGTGGGCCACCATTGGAAGTGGCTTCCTATGGTTGGCACATGGAGAAGAGGTGGCTCAAGGAGTTTGGGTAGCAGCGCTGTATCCTGGCCTAGGCCAACAAGGCCCAGGCCTAGGGCAGCACTTTGCAGGGGGGCAGCACAAAAAGAGTCCCCACCGACTTGCGCTTCACTGTTAGTGTAGCTGCAGTCTTATTGGGAAGGCTGGGCTGAGAGGCAAATTAGTCTAGCGCCCCCATAAAGCGGCCGCACTGCTTCTGGTATGCAGGCGGCCGGCATTCTGCAACTGTGGGGGGGGGGGGTTCTGCTGCACCATTGGCATGGTTAAATCTTCTTAGTCCTCCCCATAAAATTATCAGAAATTTGTGCTTAAAGTAGAACTATAGGCACTTAACTTTATTTTTCATTTTGGACAGAGTAAGGGGGGTTATTGCCCCTGTCAGTTTATTTTGTACCATTCCTGTCCCATTGCAGAGATTTCCCTTCACTTCCTACCCCATAGCCAAACAGGAAGTGAGAGGAAATGTATACAAATTAAGGGATTCCAGGGCGGGTCTTTAATAGAAAGGGGCGTGGTCTTGTCAGGAAGGGGTGTGTCATATTTAAATTAGGGGGTGCACGAGTTTAGTCAGGCCTAGGGCAGCACAAAACCTAAATACACCCCTGGCAGGTAGGGGTTCCGAGAAGAGAAAGATCGAGGCAGCTCTGTGCAAAACCATTCCAGAGAGCAGGTAAGTATAACATGTTTGTTAGTTTAAAAAATACTTTACAATCACTTTAAGAGATTGGTGCATACACAGCTTCTGAATGAGTTATGCACCAAAGAAAAAAATTGGTGTGTCTGTGATTGCTTGGGTTATTCTAAAAAATATAATTAAAACCTGGAGCAACTAGTGATGGAAAGGTGAGGCAGGATGTTATAGTTTTTAATTCTCACTAGAAAGGACATCTTCTATGGTATTTGCAGTCCCCCCTTACAGTTTTTGTATTTTTTATTTTTATTGATTTTGTTTAGTATTTTTTTATTGCACAGTTTTATCATAAGCAATATGTGTTCTGGGTGTTTAACTCATTGTGTAGTTCAAACTATGGGAGTTAGTTAGCTTCCCTAGGGATTGGCGTATAAATATCACCCGACTGGTTCTGAAGCTTTGGACTTAATAATGAGCCCTGTATTTAAGGTTTATTTTTTTTCTGAATTGGTATGGAGGGTTGAGTCAGAGATATGGGTTCCACTATTTCTAAACTCTTCAGGCCCCGTTTACGTGCTTTTCAAATAGCTAGCGGGAACCCACATTCCTGCCTAATGACATATGAATGGGTCCTTAATATTGAAATGTGGGCAACCACTAACCACATTTTTTATTGAGGTGGATCTGGAGGTGGTAAAACATGGTAACCAAATCAGATATCAATAAAACAAATATTGTAAATACACAGTGTGTCATAAGAAATGATATGTTATATGTTATGATATACAGGACTGTGCAAAAGTTTAAGGCAGGTGTGAAAAGAGTTCTGTAAATTAATAAAGCTTTCCGAAATAGAAATGTTAATAGTTTATTTGTATCAGTTAACAAAAAACGTGACATTGACTGTATGACATATACATACTGTTTGTTAGGGGTTGTTGTCCTGCTGCAGAATACATTTGGGGCCAATCACATGATGGTATTGCATAATGCATAAATATCTGTATTTCTCAGTATTGAGAACAACATTGATCCTGACCAGATCTCCAACTCTTTTTCCGGGAATGCAGCCACAAATCCGCAAGAATCCTCCACCATGCTTTACTGTTGCCTGAAGACACTTACTATTGTACCACTATCCTGTCCTTCAGCAAACAAACTGCCTTCTTCTACAGCCAAATATTTCAAATTTAACTAATCAGTCCAGAGCACCTGGTGCAATTTTTCTGCACCCCATGTTTTCATACATAGTTGAGTCACTAAGCCTTGTTTTCACATAGTCGGTGTGGCTTTTTAGCCATAATTCTTCTATGAAGACCACTTCTGGCCAGACATCTCCGGGCAGAAGATGGGTGTACCTGGGTACCACTGGTGTCCACCAATGCTCTGCTGATGGCACTGTAAGGCCGCGTACACACGATCAGACCGGTCCGATGAAACTGGTCTTAAGAACAGTTTCATCGGACCAATTCGATGGTGTGTACCATCGAATTGCTTTAAAATCTGCTTTAAAATCTGTCCGACGGACACCTGTCCATCGGACAGATTCGATGGTTAGTACACAAAAGCATCGGACCAAAATCTGCGCATGCTCAGAATCAAGTCGACGCATGCTTGGAAGCATTGAACTTCGTTTTTTCAGCACGTCGTTGGGTTCTACGTCACCGCTTTCTTTTTGGGAGGGAGTGGGGGCTTGTAGCTGCTGACTTTTAATAAACATAAAACGCCTGGAACTCCTCTTTAATGTTGCCTGCTTCTTTGTGCTTCTTCAAAAGAGCGTGAACAGCACATCTTGAAACCCTAGTCTGCATTCAAATCTTTGGCTGGGAGAGACCTTGTTGCTGTTTTATATCTACCTTGTGTGCCAGTCTTGCCATGGTGTATGACAATGTGGCATGAAACTGTCTTCCACAACCTCACCTTAGTAGCAGTGTTTGACTGTTCCTCATCCAGTTTTAAGACTCTTACACAGCTGTTTCTGTTTAAGATAATGACCGTTTTAACCTACATATGACATTAAGCACCTGCTTGGTATAATTAGTTAATTATACACCTGCCTCTAATCCTACAAAATATTTGACTTTGTGCAATGTGTACAAAGTGTGCAAGTGTAAGAATTGATGCTGGTCTGAAGTCAAAGGGTAATCACACCAACTATTGATTTGATTTAGATTTTTCTTCTGTTCACTAACTTTGCATTTCCAAAAATTTATAAAAAATAAACAAATTATATTTTTAAAAGCATTTTTAGCTTACATCATTTCTTTCCAGTTCTTATCATCAGCTAGAACACTGAAATTTTCTGTCCTGTCTCATGTAATTTTTTTTATATCTTTCTAAACATGCATGCATTTCATTTTTATAAATATATGTTACATACTATACCTGTCACCAAATAAGGAATGAACCCTGTTAAACCCTGTTAACCTATCACATTGATCACCATGATTAAATTACATCTCTCACATATTATCCACTGCAACATCCTTCTTGGATGGAGACCAATATATCTTGAACAAGTTTATACCTTAGCTTGCTGTTTATTTTCAGGTTTCAAAACATCACTCAGATGTCTGTAATTAAATACACAATTACTTTTTAAACATGTACCTTACTCAGTCTCAGTTAGAACACTACATGATAACTCTTCTGTAATCTTTCTTCCTTTTTTTTTTTTTTTTTTGCAGTTTTGATTATCCTTTTTTTTATGATTTTATTACTTTGGTCAATTCTGACACTAATTCTGTCAATTCTGACACTACCAACATGGTAAAATATTACACAGAATCCCTCTAGTAGATTGGGACCACTTTGGCTCCAACAACATTACCCCAGTATAATTTTGCTAATATGGCTATGGCCTGGAGACTTTGGTTTCTTTTTATATACATTATCATTTATAGAGAACTGTTAATATGTCATGCATCCCCCTATAGTTACTGATGTTTACTTATGAAATGGCATTGTGTCTCTGGTTTAGTATTTCAGGCTATAATGTCTCTTTTTAAAATGTTGGCTAGGGCCCTTATTTGGAAGAACTGCTGCTTACTGTTTTTAGAAATATAACTCTTAATTTTAGTACCTAAAATATCTGTTAAATTAAAATACATTGTACACTGTCCTTTTATTTTCTGTACCTGAACAATGTGGCGTTGCTTCACTCCAGTTCCCAGAAGAAAGACATTGTATAGTATCCATTCCATTCAGGAAAAATCCATCAAGACATTCAAAGTGACAGAGGGATTCAAAACTAAAATTTCCCCAAGGATGGGAACAATTCATTGATGTCAATGGTTCATTTAGCAAATGGGGACATTGTACAACTGTAAGAAAATACAGACATATATTTATTAGAGTTACATTATGTTAAGATTGTGTATTTTAAGTGAAACTACATTGCCACTTTCTTTTCTAATTTTCAAATAACATTTGTGCACCACAGACATACTAAAACGTTGAAAATCTAAAATAACCAGGTTGAATGAATCGTGAATCAAATACGAGGGTACTTCAAACTAATATCATATAGCCCTTTGGTATCCATCAGGGATAGGGTCCTGCAGTTTTATCACAAAGAATAATGACATAAGAAGTTAAACACAATAATAGAATCATTGTATAAAAAAGGTTGAAAAACTGTGCTGATGTCAAAAGTAACTCTTAAGCCTTGTACACACAATCAGATATCTGATGGAATCTAATCTGATGGATTTTTTCATTGGATATCCAATGAAGCTGACTTTCATCTGTCTTGCTTACACACTATCGGTTAAAAATCTGCGGTGACATAAAACACTACGACATGCTGAGAAAAGTTAAGTTCAATGCTTCCGAGCATGCGTCGACTTCTGAGCATGCGTGGATTTTTGACCGATGAATTTCCCCACAGACGATAGTTTTTTTCTATCGTTTTTTTTAACCATAAGAAAAATTTAAAACAGGTTCTATTTTTTTCACCGATGGATAAAAAACCGATAGGGCCCACACGCGATCAGTTTGCCCAATGAAAACGGTCCATCGGTCCATTTTCATCAGACGAACCAATCGTGTGTACAGGGCTTAAGTGTATGTGAATAACAGTAGAGACTAAACCATGTGATATAACCACAGTCAGAAGCAGAATAAAAAAATAAAAAAGGCTGCAACTGCTACACAATAATCCGAGTGAACCAAAAACAATCAATAAATTGCATTTTAACTTGCTTTGTGTCTGTGTCTCATTTAAAGGTGTACCTAACATGTCTGAACCTAGAGTGTCAGAGGGGACTGGAAAGTTCACAGGGTCAAGGGGGGTATTAGAGAACATGCATTACCAAGCAACCCTCAAGGGTTAAATAAACCATTTTTAAGACATACTACACTATCTGGATTTTCACTATCTTTCTATGTAATGGCCGATTGAGAGCTATATTGGTAAACCACAGAGGGCTACATCTAGGATGGAGATAATTTTGATTCATTAGAGGCTGTATATTGATTTTTCAGGTGAGCGGCCAGTTTTCACAGTGGTGCACTACATTGCTGAAGCATTGGATTGCAAGTATATGTATTTGGAAGATTGTCACTGCACCTTATATTTAAATTGGAAAGAACTTTATATATACTCACTCGTTTGAGTTATACAGCACTAAATTTTAGATTCACTGCCTACCAGGGCACTTTGGACTGATTATCACTATTTTATTTTTTATATAGAGGTGGTTATATGGATGCATTTCTATACAGCATTGAATGAGAACACAATTTTGAAAAATTATTTGTTTGAATGTCAATATACATTATTATATGTTTTTGATTTGTATTGTCTATCACTATGATACTTTATTTAAAACTTAATATTGGCATTTAGTGCCACACTTTTTTTTTTGTTTTATTAATTCTTTTGCATTTTAACTGCTGCCTATGGCAGCACTGGCAAGACTTACCCTTGCTTCCTGACACTGTCAATGCTGGGAAAGAAATTGGTGGAATAGGTGCCTTAAAGACTGAAGACACAGCCAGCAATGACAGGGGTTGTAAATGTTCTTCATTCTGCCCATTAGGAATTTAATTTCAAATCAAATAAATAGAATAACGATTTATTCAGTAGAGAAACTCTGATCCGTTCACTAAAATCATTTATTCTAAATAAAAATATGAAGGTACTTTGGTTTCTTTTTATATATAATTTAAAAAGAACTGTTAATATGTCATGCCCCCCCCCCCCCTCATGGTTTCTGATGCTTACTTATGAAATGGCATTGTGTCTCTGGTGCAGTATTTTAGCCTACAATGTCTCTTTTTAAAATGTTGACTAGGGTCCCATTGGGAAGAACGGCAGCTTACAATTTTTAGAACTATGCCTCTTAATTTTCATACATAAAGTATGTGTTAAAAGAAAATACATTGTACCTTGCCCTTTAATTTCTGTACCTGAACAATGTGGAGTTGCTTCACTCCAGTTCCCGGAGGAAAGACACTGGATATTATCCATTCCATTCAGGAGAAATCCATCAAGACATTCAAAGTGGCAGAGGGATTCAAAACTGAAATTTCCCCAAGGATGGGAACAATTCATATATGTCAATGGTTCATTTAGCAAATGGGGACATTGTACAACTGTAAGAGAATACAGACATATATTTATTAGAGTACATTGTGTTAAAATTGTATATTTTAAGTGAAACTACATTGCCACTTTTTTTTTTTTTAAATAACATCTGTGCACCACAGACATACTAAAACGTTTAAAAACCAAATCATTTGAATGATTTAGTCCTTTGTTGTCAGGGACAGAGTCCCCAACATTTTTATCACAAAGGAGAAAGACATTAAAAGGTCAAAGACAATCATAGAATACCTTTCAGAAAACATATCAATCTCATGAAGACTTCCTAATTTATGTAACAGCAACATTTAAACAGTACAGCCTTCAGTGTTCTTGATTGCAATCTGACTGTCATCATACATTTCAAACAGAGTGAGGTCTTTGGGGACAAGCGTATTAAAGCATGCCTAATGTATTTAGATGAAGTTTTGAACTTGAAGTTATTAATTCTTTTTAATAGGAAACTGAAATTTCTGTTTCTTTTTTTTAAAATCTTGATTGTTCTATTTTTTTCATCGATGGATAAAAAACCGATAGGGCCCACACGCGATCAGTTCGCCCAATGAAAACGGTCCATCGGTCTGTTTTCATCAGACGAACCAATAGTGTGTACAGGGCTTAAGTGTATGTGAATAACAGCAGAGACTAAACCATGTGATATAACCACAGTCAGAAGCAGAATAAAAAAATAAAAAAGGCTGAAACTGCTACACAATAATCCGAGTGAACCAAAAACAATCAATAAAGTGTGATAACACATGATAAAAGAAAAAGGTCTACATGAAGAAGTAATAAATTGTAGAGAAATTCTTCAAATACAGTCTATCAAGATTCCAAAACCTAGATATGTAGAAGCTCCTTCTGTGAAAACCACCACCTCAATCAACAGGAGCGCTTACCAGATCATGTTGACACTATCTCTAGAGAGGTCAGAGGAGTTCTAATCATAACCCTCAATCGGATATAGTGGGTGGAAATACACTCCAAAGTTTCTTAGCTCCTACCGCTTATTGGGTGTAGGGGCATGGGGGACAGTAGGGCTCGGGACTGCCCACTACCCTCTTTCGGTATAAGTGTGGGCAAGCTGGGATCTCACCTGGCACTCACCTGGAGCTACAGCACAGTACGTCTTCATGTGGACTTTTTTTCTTTTATAATGATTTATAAATGTTTTTAGTTCACTCATAGACTTATAGAAGACCTTTCTGAAAACATATGAAGCTCATGAAGCATTCTTTATTTTTGGAACAGCAACATTTAAACAGTGCAGCCTTCATCTATGCAGAAACCACTGTTAGTGTTCTTGAATGCAATCTGACTTTTATCACAAATTTCAATTGCAACGTGAGCTCTATGGGGGCAAGCTTATTAAAGCATGAATAACGTCTTTAGATTAAGTTTTGAACTGGAAGTTTTTGGGCTTACAGTGTACATCCAAAGTCTTTAGCTGGTTAAATTTGCTTTATTCTTTTTACTCCATGTATTTATTATTTTTAATAGGAAACTGAAAATTTCTGTTTCTTTTTTTTTTAAATCTTGATTGTAAATGTCAGCAAATCATTAACCAAAATCTTCCAAATAGTGACTTCATTCCATACAATCCAATGCTTCACCAATGTGCACCACCAAATTGGCCGGTCATCTGAAAATTCAATATAAAGCACACTGCGCCATATACACGTGACTTTCTTAAGGGACCTTTGAGAAAATCACGTGTCTGTGACGCAACGTGTTGGGAGGAGCCAGGTGACTGAGACCAGAAGTTCAAAATTGTTAGCGATTTTGCCTGTGTGACCCCGCGGTCCCTCACGCTCACTGTTGAGTGTTAATTTTAAGTAATACTGATGTGTCCAGAAGCAGCAAGCTAATACGGTCACCAAGACTTTAGTAGAGACATTTTTTGTTCACCACGGTCTGCCTTAACGTCTACATTCAGATGAAGGTTGGGATTTCGACAGTAAACTTGTGAAACATTTATGTGAACTACTGGCCATTCAAAAGACCAGAACTACCCTTATCCTCAAAGGGACCCACAACTGGAACATTTCAATCGTACCTTGCTAAACATGCTAGGGACTCTAGTTTCCGAAAATAAACAGCACTAGGGTGATTACATTGCCGCACTGGTCAATGCTTACACAGCGAAGGGCTCCACTGGATATTCCCCTTATCGGTTGATATTCGGAAAAGAAACTCATTTGCCTGTGGACCTGGCTTTTGGGACATCCTTGGATCATACTTCCCAAGCTTCTTACAGGGGATATGTAGACAGAGTTAAAAAAAAACTTGAAGACTGCCTATGAGCGAACCAAGGAAGCCTCCACTGCCAGAGAACAAAGAAACAAAAATAACTTTGATCTGAAAGTAAGTTTAAGACTTGCAACCAGGAGATCGAGTGCTGCTGCACAATCTGGCAGCCCCAGGAAAACATAAGTTGGCTGACCATTGGCGGTCACAACCCATCATTGTTTGCAGACGGCTTCCGGGCTTCCTGTTTACCAAATTCATCCCAAGGGAAAGACTGGTCCATTAAAGACATGGTAACAAAACCATATTCTGCTATATCCGAGGCCGTTCGGGTGACTTCAGCCCCTTGCCCTGATGTACCCTGTCCTCCTACATTGAGGTCTAGGACTTGTCGGGTCTCCAAGCTGATTCCTTTACCAGACATTAAGGAGGAAAGTGATGAAAAGGAACTGACCATTGACTGGTTGTAGGTTCCCCCCATGTTAAACATTAGAAATCCGTCGTCTCTAGTAGATGATATAAAGGAAATCTCTCTGTCACAAAGGGTGGAACCCCAACTTGCTGAGGAGGAGAGGCCTGCAGCAGTAAGGGAGACTGGAGGGGTCAAGCCAGAAAGTTCTTGTTCCTTTCCTACAAGAAGCTGTGGAAGAGAATGTACCAGAGAGAGAGGAGGAACTGAAGCCTGGTTGCAGTTTCTGGGGATATGGACCGTGGGCCTGAACCTTTGTGCATATACTCCAGATTTAGGAGGAAAATCTGTCCTCCCAAAAGACTAACTTATGACACTCTTGTAAAAGCTCTGATGAACTGATTTCCACAGCTCAACATTCTAGCCCATGCCAGTTTCTTCTACCGAACATTTGGTTGAGGATGATCCTGTTCTACCCCCTAAAACTGCTTGGTGGGCCACTACTCTATTATTGGCCTATAAACAAAGTGATTTAGCTCTGTCTGATGACTCATGTAACTTACTGCCAGCAAATCCCTCTGTTACTCAGCTCCTTGCCACTGTAGATTCTGGTTAGCAGATTATAATTTACAGGGCTTTGATGTGTTAGGTCATGAATATTCCGTGGGGTTTTACTACTGTTATCTGACTTCTGCTGACTGTCTTATTATCCCAACCTTGTTTCTATATCCCCCCTAGTGCTGGATTTTAATCGCTGACATAAGTTCCTGAAGCACAAAGAAAGTGTCACATACCTTACCAGAGGCCGAAGTGCTGAGAGGGCTTCCCTTGCGACTAAGTGTAAGACTCCCCCTGGAGGAGACACAGGGGGTGTTATGCCCAGAGATGCAGGAGTTGCCATCTGCGACTTGCTGATTAGATGGTGAAGATCAGCTGTAGACCAGGATACGCAGTCAGGCAGGAGTACCTCGGAAGTACCAGATGAGGTGGGGTAGCAGGAAAACTCAGGGGCAGAGTCAGGATCCAAGCCAGAAGTCATACACAGGTAGCAGGCAGAGATGAGGTTACTGGAACAGGTCAAAAGGCAACTTGAGGTCATACACTGGATCAGGCAGACAGGAACAGGACACAGGATAAGCCGAGAGACAAGCCGGGGGTCATGCACGGAGAGGTCTGGTCAGACAAGCCGGGTTTGACAATGGTAGGACAAAGAAACAGGAACAAGAACTCAGGGGTACACCAAGGGCTGAAGATCATGCAGCAGTTGGTGACTGCTGCAGAAAGCTTTAAATAGGGCACTGATGCAAGGAGTCCCACCCGCATTGCGTGCGCAATGGCGCACACGCGTGCGCAATCAAGTTCCAATTACACAAAGTTCATAGAGTTGTTGCCCGTGTGTGTGTGCTGGTGTGCGTGCCAGTGCGCATGTGCACGCCAGTGTGCGTGCCCCGCACGCCGTGCGTGCATTCGCTCTGTGCTTGTTGGCCCGTGCCTCTGCTGCAGGACAGGTCTGCCAGTTCTTCCAGTGGTGGTTCTCTGACAGAAAGGCATTGTGGGAGATTAGCTCTTGAGTAGGCTTTGCTGATATCGCAGAATTTATTGTGCACTTTATCTCCCAGAATACTGTCTGCTCAAACGGGGGGATTGTGGGAGAGACTATATAGGAATCGGGAGATCAGGCCTACGCTCTTTTGCTTCCTGGATCTGACTGTGTGTGTACTATGCTGCCATTGTGTCCGAGGATTGCCACCTACCGTGCGATTCACAGCCATCGTTCCAGTCCCAGTGAGTCCAGCTGATGGTTGCTGGGAGAAGGATGCACTGCAGCAGCGTTGGACACTGGGAACCAGATTGCTGACTCTACAGATGAATCCCTGCTTCAGCCTACCTGTGCGAGAAAGAATCGTTTGTTGGTCCCATTGGGAGGCTTTGAGGTCTATCAGGATTGGCGAGAGAGCTTATGCTCACAGATCCTATTATTCTGCCAAGCATTACACTTTGAACACATGACGCAAACCACATTCTTTTGGATTACAGATAGAATCACTATCGTCTACAATTATCATCTTGCATTGTTCATCATCTCTTTGCTGCAACCAGGAATTTCTGTTCTATGAGCTCCAACTTTGCCGATGAAGACATTGCAAGGCCTTGCTGTTGGGACAGTGTTGTTAGTACTCTTAAAGGGGACACTTAACTGATTTTTATACTATACTAGCTCTCATTAGGATAATGGTGTTATAATTCAGTCTGGAGTTTTCCTTTAAAGTGAACACTTTCCTTATATACATTGATAGCTTCTATATAATATCCTACGTGATTGTGTACATTGTTGCATTCATGTGTCATTACTAATTACTATTGTCACAGTTATTTCAACCTGGGTTCAACTCAGGATTTGGCTGAAGCATTCTAGTTTATACCTCTCATTACAAGGAAGTAAAGTCAGAGAGAGTTCAAACTACTTGCTTTGTGTCTGTGTCTCATTTAAAGGTGTACCTAACATGTCTGAACCTAGAGTGTCAGAGGGGACTGGAAAGTTCACAGGGTCAAGGGGGGTATTAGAGAACATGCATTACCAAGCAACCCCCAAGGGTTAAATAAACCATTTTTAAGACATACTACACTATCTGAATTTTCACTATCTTTCTATGTAATGGCCGATTCAGAGCTATATTGGTAAACCACAGAGGGCTACATCTAGGATGGAGATAATTTTGATTCATTAGAGGCTGTATATTGATTTTTCAGGTGAGCGGCCAGTTTTCACAGTGGTGCAGTACATTGCTGAAGCATTGGATTGCAAGTATATGTATTTGGAAGATTGTCACTGCACCTTATATTTAAATTGGAAAGAACTTTATATATACTCACTCGTTTGAGTTATACAGCACTGAATTTTAGATTCACTGCCTACCAGGGCACTTTGGACTGATTATCACTATTTTATTTTTTATATAGAGGTGGTTATATGGATGCATTTCTATATAGCATTGAATGAGAACACAATTTTGAAAAATTATTTGTTTGAATGTCAATATACATTATATGTTTTTGATTTGTATTGTCTATCACTATGATACTTTATTTAAAACTTAATATTGGCATTTAGTGCCACACTTTATTTGTTTTATTAATTCTTTTGCATTTTAACTGCTGCCTATGGCAGCACTGGCAAGACTTATCCTTGCTTCCTGACACTGTCAATGCTGGGAAAGAAATTGGTGGAATAGGTGCCTTAAAGACTGAAGACACAGCCAGCAATGACAGGGGTTGTAAATGTTCTTCATTCTGCCCATTAGGAATTTAATTTCAAATCAAATAAATAGAATAACGATTTATTTAGTAGAGAAACTCTGATCCGTTCACTAAAATCATTTATTCTAAATAAAAATATGAAGGTACTTTGGTTTCTTTTTATATATAATTTAAAAAGAACTGTTAATATGTCATGCCCCCCCCCCCCCCCTCATGGTTGCTGATGCTTACTGTGTCTCTGGTGCAGTATTTTAGCCTACAATGTCTCTTTTTAAAATGTTGACTAGGGTCCCATTGGGAAGAACGGCAGCTTACAATTTTTAGAACTATGCCTCTTAATTTTCATACATAAAGTATGTGTTAAAAGAAAATACATTGTACCTTGCCCTTTAATTTCTGTACCTGAACAATGTGGAGTTGCTTCACTCCAGTTCCCGGAGGAAAGACACTGGATATTATCCATTCCATTCAGGAGAAATCCATCAAGACATTCAAAGTGGCAGAGGGATTCAAAACTGAAATTTCCCCAAGGATGGGAACAATTCATATATGTCAATGGTTCATTTAGCAAATGGGGACATTGTACAACTGTAAGAGAATACAGACATATATTTATTAGAGTACATTATGTTAAAATTGTATATTTTAAGTGAAACTACATTGCCACTTTTTTTTTTTTTAAATAACATCTGTGCACCACAGACATACTAAAACGTTTAAAAACCAAATCATTTGAATGATTTAGTCCTTTGTTGTCAGGGACAGAGTCCCAACATTTTTATCACAAAGGAGAAAGACATTAAAAGGTCAAAGACAATCATAGAATACCTTTCAGAAAACATATCAATCTCATGAAGACTTCCTAATTTATGTAACAGCAACATTTAAACAGTACAGCCTTCAGTGTTCTTGATTGCAATCTGACTGTCATCATACATTTCAAACAGAGTGAGGTCTTTGGGGACAAGCGTATTAAAGCATGCCTAATGTATTTAGATGAAGTTTTGAACTTGAAGTTATTAATTCTTTTTAATAGGAAACTGAAATTTCTGTTTCTTTTTTTTAAAATCTTGATTGTAAATGTCAGCTAATCATTAACCAAAATATTCCAAATAGTGACTTGATTCCATACAATCCAGAGCTTCACCAATGTGCTCCCCCAAATTGTCCGGTCATCTGAAAATTCAATACACGTGACTTTCTCAAGGGACCTTTGAGAAAATCACATGTCTGTGATGCAAAGTGTTTGGAGGAGCCAGGTGACTGAGACCAGAAGTTCAAAATTGATGGCAATTTTGCCTGTGTGACCCCACGGTCCCTCACGCTCACTGTTGAGTGTTAATTTTAAGTAATACTGATTTGACCAGAAGCAGCAAGCTAATACGGTCACCAAGACTTTAGTAGAGTCGTTTTTTGTTCACCACGGTCTGCCTCAACGTCTACATTCAGATGAAGGTTGGGATTTCGAGAGTAAACTTGTGAAACATTTAAGTGAACTACTGGCCATTCAAAAGACCAGAACTACCCCTTATCCTCAAAGGGACCCACAACTGGAACATTTCATTCGTACCTTGCTAAACATGCTAGGGACTCCAGTTTCCGAAAATAATCAGCGCGAGTGTTAATTTTAAGTAATACTGATGTGACCAGAAGCAACACTTGAAGGTTTTTAACTGGTTAAACTTGCTTTATACTTTTTACGTCTTGATTATAAATATCAGGTAATTATTAACCCACACGTTTGCAGGTCTGCATCTTGATCCTTGTAAGAGTAATACATTCCAACTCCAGTTAAAAAAATACTTAAAGTGGAGTTTCCATCCCATTTTTTTTTTTCATTATTGTGCTCATTAGACCTAAAAAATAAAAACATTTCTCATCTGGAAATGCCTGTTGCTATGCAGTCCCATGAAATCTACCTTCGGAATCACCTAGGATTCTGACCTCATCTCCCTCAGCTCCTTAGCACGCTAATGCTCCTGGGAAATGTATGTCATCATTTCCCAGGGTGCAGTGTGCTACCCCATTATAACTCCCCATCCAAGACTTCCATGAAGTAAGTGCTTGTGGGCTTCACAATGCCCACAAGCAAAATACCAATAGTGTGGACATAGTTTTATAAACTATCTTTTTTGAATAACTATGCGGAGCGGCGGCGGATTGTAAAATAGTAAGTGACCGGGTTTATATTATAAAAACGCATGATGAAAGGACATACATTTAAAAAATGCTAATTGTGGTTCAAACCCCACTTTAATTCTATATAGTGTTAACACTGACAAGACTAAGGCCGCATACACACAGAGGGACATGTCCGCTGAAACATGTCCGCCGGACCGTTTCCAGCGGACATGTCTCCTCCGGATTTTCGCCCGACGGTGTGTACACACCATCGGATGAAAATCCCCTTCAGCCAGGGAACGCGATGACGTGGCGGTGACGTTGACGCTGCCACGTCACCAAACGAGGAAGTGAAATACTTCCATGCATGCGTCAAATCCATTCGACCCATGCGCGGAGATTTCTGTCCGCTGGTTAGTACACTAATGTACATTCCGTATGTCTCCGGCGGACAAATTTCAAAGCATGCTTTGAAATTTGTCCGCTGGGAAAACATATCCGCTGGCCCATACACACGATCGGAGATGTCTGCTGAAATGGTCCATCGGACCAGTTTCAGCAGATAAATTTGATCGTGTGTACGCGGCCTTACACTTGCTTCCTGACACTGTCAATGCTGGGAAAAAAATTGGTGGAATACGTGTCTTAAAGACTGAAGACACAGATAGTAATGACAGGGTTGTAAATGTTCTTCATTCTACCCAGTAGGAATTTATTTGAAATCAAATCACTAGAATAACGATTTATTTAGTAGAGAAACGCTAAACGGGGGGCGTGTCCAAGATGGCCACCAGAGCAGACGTGCAGTGAGAGAGCTCCCGCCTGATCTCCGGCTTTTAATCCTGTTTCCCTGCGGAGCGACGGTCTTGACCCGCCTGTAGTGGCGAGGTGGTTGGCGAGGAACGGTTTGACCAAGGGGAGAGGCTCCCTGTCCTACCAAAAGACCCCGAATGGCGTCACAAACTGAGGAGACCGGGCCTGCTGATGCCGTTAAGGAACAATCTAACCTTGAAGCCCTGATGCAGGCTATCACCGATTGCCAGACAACTCTCACAGGCAAAATTGAACATGTCCAAATGGACATTGGACTCATCCGCAGAGACATGGATTCCTTCCGCTCCCGCCTGACTGAAGCGGAACGCCGCATGGGGGATACTGAGGATGTGGTCCAGGGCCACGAGGCATTGCTCCGTATGCTCCACACCAGGGTCAAGGCTCTGGAGTACCGCGCGGAGGATGCCGAAAACCGCAACAGGAGAAATAATCTTCGCATTGTCGGTCTGCCCGAGGGCTCCGAGGGAGTGGATCCCGTGACCTTCACAGAATGCCTACTGTGCACCCTTCTACCTGCGGCGACCTTCTCCCCATTCTTCGTGGTGGAAAGGGCCCATAGGATGCCGGCTGCCCGGGGGCCCCCGGGAGCACCACCGCGCACTTTTATCCTGAAACTACTGAACTTCAGAGATCAGGACCTAGTGCTGCGTGAATCTAGAAAACTGGATCAACTGCGCTATGAGGGGGCCAGGCTGATGATCTTTCTGAACTATTCAGTGGACACCCAGAAGCAGCGCCGCTCGTTCGACCAGGTGAAGCTGAATCTGAGGAACCACAAGATCAAATACAGCATGTTATTCCCTGCTAGACTGCGGGTTCAGGATGGAGAGACAGTCCATTTTTTTACTTCCCCTGGAGATGCATCGCGCTGGCTGGAGACTTTGCCCAGACACTGACTGGATGCCGGATGCTGTTGGTATGTCTGATACAATTGCCCCCTCTTTGAAACCACTGTCTTGACTCTTTTGCCTTTTCTCTGACGACTGTTCCCCCCTGTACTGGGCCTGCCGCTCTCCCCGACCTGAGCCTCCATGGGTGGGGATGTGTGAGGCCTGCACCTCGGCTCAAGACTAGCTGGGGAGTGGCCATACTTGCGGGTGCCCACGAACTACCATTATTTTTTATCCCCCCTTTTTTCCTTTTAATCTTTTTTTTTTGCTAGCCCAGACTGTGTATGGATGGGATGAGAGCAGTTGTCTCTACAGCTATGTTCCGGACTGTTGCCCAGCTTATTGGAACCTGGTTCTGTTCTGCAACCTTTTCAAGCTATTGTGCCCCCGGAAATTGAATGTCTTTTCCGGTTGTTCGCTCCTTACTTTTGCTCTGCAGGGACGGTTTATCCTGATTTTTATGGTGGAGATCTTAATGCATGTACGGTGACACTCAGGTGTCCTTTTGTTCATATCCCCCACTGGCAGTAGCCATGTTTGGTTTTGGGAGGAAAACACACCAAGGTTTGCGGGGTGGTGCGGGGTGGGGGGGTGGGGAAATTTGCTGGAGTATCCGTTTTTACTCCTTATTCGTTTTATGTTGCAGCTGTACTGGTGTGGATATTTATGCATGTTTCTTTCTTTAGGAACCTGCCTGGCACTGTTTTAATAGCAATGTGTGGAATGTGGGATCCCTCTAGTGGTGGGCTGGGGGGTGTGGAGGCAACCCTGTGCTATATGTTATGCCTATCTTGCTGTTATGACTCCGTTAACTATTCTATCATGGAACGTTCGGGGCCTGAACTCCAAGATCAAGAGGTCCCTGGTCTTTAACTATCTGAAGAAATATAGTCCCCGTATCTGCATTCTTCAGGAGACGCATCTATTGCGGAGCCCATGGGTGGGGTCTTGTTATCACTCCACCTACTCCAAATATTCTAGGGGGGTCAGCGTCCTGGTCGACAAATCGCTTGAGTTCACCCTCCTTGATCTCCATTTGGACCCGGAGGGAGATACGTGGCGGTCCATGCAATGTGTGACGGTCTCGAGCTCCTGGTGGTGGGTATCTATATTCCCCCCCAGCCTCGGTAGCTGTGCTTGAGAAACTCACCCTGCTTTTGGCGCAATACCCATCAGCTGGAGTTGTATTGGCTGGAGACTTTAACATGACCCCCAATGTGGCTAAAGATAGACTTAGAAAGATTGCCCATAAAACAATGGGATAGGGGTTAAGGATTCTCAATGGTGTATCGGAAATGGATAGTAGATAAATCTATGAGTCTGATCAAGTCTCAGTAAATATTGGCTCTTAGACACGTTCAGTGTTTTTGAAAAAATAACAAAAATGTATTCATACAAAAAATACAAAACATTGTACAGAATTATTAAAAAACATTCATATTAGGAGAGAAAGTATATTAAAACTGCAGAAAAGCTGCAGACCATCTTCTGAGGTCCAAGCGTGTTTCAGGTTCAACTAGTTTCGCCCATAAAAGAGCTTCGTCAGGAACCCACGGTTGAATGTACTTTCTATATGAATACAAAAAGGTACAATGAGCTAACATATCAGAGTAATAGAGAGAGTGTTACATAATATAAAATATACATGATTACTGGTCTCTTGGCGAAACATATAACGGGTGGTACATTTGATCTTTAAAGGAGTTATTGTGCTAAACAGAGGTCAAAACGCAATTGCGTGGAGCGTGAGAGGGCACGTACCTGAGACGGCTGAGAAGGTGATCTCAAGGAAGGGATGTCCGCGAGGGCATAATCTCTATGATTAGAGAAGAGGCCACCACACGGGCGAGATGGATTATAGTCGCCCGGGTGGGGATGACAGAGACAGCTGTGTTGCTAAATGCTGATGATCTAATGGAGAGAGAGTATGATATGTCAAAGACTGATTATCTGGTAAATGGTTCCCCAAACACTTCTAATAAGTCAGATAAGGAATCTCACTTACTGGTGCTTGATGGTGAAAGGACTTACTTGGACTGGATCTATGCTCAGTCCAAGAAAAAAGAGAAGGTAGACTAATGCTGGCCAATTGAAATGGCTGCTAAATTGCTATCATCGAGTCCTATATGAAAAACAGGATTGATGAGAACCAGTTAGTGGCCAAAAATTAAAAAAAAAAATTTTTATTATATAATGAAGAGGTAAAGATAAATATAAATATAAAAATAAAATTAAAAATGAAAATGAATATAGATATAAATATAAATATAAATATAAATATAAATATAAAAGTAAATGATTAAAGCTGGGGACTGTTTGTTAGTAGATAGATATATGTATAGATAAATACAGCAACACTGTCCATGCATGGCTATACTAAGCCTTCTAATGCAAGAGCGTGGGCATAGAGCCTCATAGTTGCTGATTATCAGCTTTGTTAGTAAGTAACAGGAGGTGCCTATAAGGCAAGTCCATGTGCAGCTATTGCTACAACTGATTAAATCGGGTTTGCCTGATGTACAAAGATGAATAAAAAGGAAAAGGAAAATGACAATCAATATGAAAAATAAAAATAAAAAAAAAATAAAGATAAAAATAAATAATAGGGTTCTTATTAAATTTCTATATGCCATAGATTAGCATAGCTCCATGGTAGAGTGAGGAAATAAACAAGAAGTGTATCTCAGAGTATACCTGTAGGGAATGATGTTGTCAGCAAAGGAGTGAACAGCTTGTCTCTCCTGAGCGCTGCACTAAATGATAGCAGCTAACAGGGCTGTTAATATAACTCTCTCTCTCTCCATTAGGTCAAATTCGCCTCAGCGTGAGGCGGAGATCTAATTCATGGTGGGCGGAGAGATGACACGTCACTGGGATTCCCCCTGTGAGAGGCATGAAGCCGCTCGTGCGCGATGACATGCAGAGCGGGTTGCTCAACTCACGGAGACGGAGGAAGCCGTGGACATCCCATGGGCGGAGCGGACTGCCGCTCGGCCAATGGGATTTGTCTAATTTCGGACCTGGCCAGCACCCAAGCCTCCGCTTGGATTCGATGCTGCAACTAAGTGCATCGGGACAGGCCCCTACCCGCCCACATAAGCTATATAGCAACTACAGCTGATCAGGCACTGTTGTTAACCCCACGTATCCTTGGATGGAATTACACAAGCTTTTTAGACCAATTTTAGGGCAATATGTTGGACTTTTCGGCTCTCTAGCGCCCCCCAGAGACATGTATTAGTGCTATACCACTGTCATGCCATCCCGTGGGCTGTTGCTAATAGAAGCACCGTCCACCCATTTATAGATATAAACATGTAACAATTTTTGTTTAGCAGCACCGTTGCTATTACTATCACTTGATGCTTTGTTTGTTCATTCAGGCATTTCACATAAGTACCTATGCCTCAACAAAAGCATAAGCTAATTATCTATATGTATCATTAATATTTCCACAGGGTGAGGCTAACCCCGTGCGCTCTTTGTGGATCGTGACAGCGCACTGTATAACCTGCGGCTTGAGTGTAACAACATCATTCCATCCAAGGATACGTGGGTTAACAACAGTGCCTGATCAGCTGTAGTTGCTATATAGCTTATGTGGGCGGGTAGGGGCCTGTCCCGATGCACTTAGTTGCAGCATCGAATCCAAGCGGAGGCTTGGGTGCTGGCCAGGTCCGAAATTAGACAAATCCCATTGGCCGAGCGGCAGTCCGCTCCGCCCATGGGATGTCCACGGCTTCCTCCGTCTCCGTGAGTTGAGCAACCCGCTCTGCATGTCATCGCGCACGAGCGGCTTCATGCCTCTCACAGGGGGAATCCCAGTGACGTGTCATCTCTCCGCCCACCATGAATTAGATCTCCGCCTCACGCTGAGGCGAATTTGACCTAATGGAGAGAGTTATATTAACAGCCCTGTTAGCTGCTATCATTTAGTGCAGCGCTCAGGTAGAGACAAGCTGTTCACTCCTTTGCTGACAACATCATTCCCTACAGGTATACTCTGAGATACACTTCTTGTTTATTTCCTCACTCTACCATGGAGCTATGCTAATCTATGGCATATAGAAATTTAATAAGAACCCTATTATTTATTTTTATCTTTATTTTTATTTTTATTTTTCATATTGATTGTCATTTTCCTTTTCCTTTTTATTCATCTTTGTACATCAGGCAAACCCGATTTAATCAGTTGTAGCAATAGCTGCACATGGACTTGCCCTTATAGGCACCTCCTGTTACTTACTAACAAAGCTGATAATCAGCAACTATGAGGCTCTATGCCCACGCTCTTGCATTAGAAGGCTTAGTATAGCCATGCATGGACAGTGTTGCTGTATTTATCTATACATATATCTATCTACTAACAAACAGTCCCCAGCTCTAATCATTTACATTTATTTTTATATTTATATTTATATTTATATTTATATTTATATCTATATTCATTTTCATTTTTAATTTTATTTTTATATTTATATTTATCTTTACCTCTTCATTATATAATAACATTTTTTTTTTTTTTTTTTTTTTTTAATTTTTGGCCACTAACTGGTTCTCATCAATCCTGTTTTTCATATAGGACTCGATGATAGCAATTTAGCAGCCATTTCAATTGGCCAGCATTAGTCTACCTTCTCTCTTTTCTTGGACTGAGCATAGATCCAGTCCAAGTAAGTCCTTTCACCATCAAGCACCAGTAAGTGAGATTCCTTATCTGACTTATTAGAAGTGTTTGGGGAACCATTTACCCAGATAATCAGTCTTTTACATATCATACTCTCTCTCCATTAGATCATCAGCATTTAGCAACACAGCTGTCTCTGTCATCCCCACCCGGGCGACTATAATCCATCTCGCCCGTGTGGTGGCCTCTTCTCTAATCATAGAGATTATGCCCTCGCGGACATCCCTTCCTTGAGATCACCTTCTCAGCCGTCTCAGGTACGTGCCCTCTCACGCTCCACGCAATTGCGTTTTGACCTCTGTTTAGCACAATAACTCCTTTAAAGATCAAATGTACCACCCGTTATATGTTTCGCCAAGAGACCAGTAATCATGTATATTTATATTATGTAACACTCTCTCTATTACTCTGATATGTTAGCTCATTGTACCTTTTTGTATTCATATAGAAAGTACATTCAACCGTGGGTTCCTGACGAAGCTCTTTTATGGGCGAAACTAGTTGAACCTGAAACACGCTTGGACCTCAGAAGATGGTCTGCAGCTTTTCTGCAGTTTTAATATACTTTCTCTCCTAATATGAATGTTTTTTTAATAATTCTGTACAATGTTTTTGTATTTTTTGTATGAATAAATTTTTGTTATTTTTTCAAAAACACTGAACGTGTCTAAGAGCCAATATTTACTGAGACTTGATCAGACTCATAGATTTATCTACTATCCATTTCCGATACACCATTGAGAATCCTTAACCCCTATCCCATTGTTTTATGGGCAATCTTTCTATTTCAATACCTTTGAAGGATTCAGGTGTACTCGGATTTATTTAATTTGTTCTACATTTTGATGTCAGCCCTATAACAAACCTTATATAAAGATAGACTTAATGCGGGACCGGGCGGGGATTCCCCCCTCTCTCACTGGGCAGGAAACTATGGGTTTACTAATGTATGAAGGATGAGGCATCCGGATAAGAGGCAGTTCACCTGTCACTCGGCCACGTATGCCTCCTTCTTCAGAATTGACCTGATCTATGCCACTGACTCCCGGCTTTCCCGGATCCGGGAGGTCGAGATCCTGCCGCGTGGTATATCCGACCATGCGCCCCTATTCCTTACCCACCAAACTGACTCGCCGGCCGGGTATACGTTGTGGCGGCTCTCCGGGGTTTTGGGTTGCTGATGAGCGGGTGGCCCCACTAGTTGAGGAGGAGCTGGAGGTGTACTGGTCACATAACGAGGGCACGGCCACCCCCCAGAAACTATGGGATGCATTTAAGGCCTATACTAGGGGGCAATACAAAACTGCAATCGGGAGGGTTAGAAAAAACACGACGCTTGCACTTGAGGAGGCGGAGGGGAGGGCCCTGCTCTTAGAGGAGAGGTATGTGACAGATAAAAATGAACTGACTTACGAGGCGATGAGATCCCTTCACAGGGAGATATCCCTGTTGCGGGTTGCGAACACCAAGAAACAGTTGCTTTCCCAAACGCAAAGAATTTTTGAGCAGGGGGAAAAGACGGGTAGGTTACTGGCGTGGCTGGCTCGTGAACGATCTACCACGCCACATATTGCCCGTATTAAAGATGACAGGGGGGAGTTCCATTGCGACCCTCTGAGTATCAATGCTCAATTTTGCGCGCTACTTTGAGCATCTCTATACCTCCAGGGCAACCTTTCCCTCGGGTAGCTTAAGCCACTTTCTAGATCAGATTGATTTCCCACAGCTTTCAGTTAACGCCCGTAACACACTAGATGCCCCTATTACACTCAAGGAGGTACAGGTAGCGATGGCCACGCTTCAGTCGGCCAAGATACCGGATCCCGATGGTCTTCCGGCTGAATTCTATAAAGGAAGTAGCGAGCTCCTTGCCCCTAAGTTCCATGGACTGCTTCTGGCTATGTTGGGGGAAGACGGTCTCCCCCCCTCTATGTCGGAGGCGGTCATTGTGGTCATACCAAAGCCCAATAAAGATCCCACGTCCTGTGCTTCCTACCGTCCCATCTCATTGCTTAATGTAGACGCCAAGATCACTGCCAAAATCCTTTCAACTAGACTTAACTCGATCATTCTGTCCCTGGTACATGGTGACCACAACTGGCTTTATGCCGGGCAAAGGTACCGACATAAATCTGCGTCGTCTTAATACGAATGTGTCATGTGTGGACAGGGGTGACTCTCCGGGGGTCGTGGCCTCTCTCGATGCTGAGAAGGCCTTCGAGTCGGTGGAGTGGGAATTCCTGTGGCAGGTGCTTGAATGTTTTAATTTCGGCCCTAAATTTATCTCCTGGATTAAACTACTCTATAGGAACCCCACCGCTAGGGTCCGCACTAATGGCCTGCTTCTCCCCCCATTTGCTCTGAGTAGGGGAACTAGGCAGGGATGTCCGCTATCCCCGGGGCTATTTGCCCTGGCTATGGAGCCTCTGGCCATCCTGCTTAGGACATCCCCGCCGTTTGGCGGGATTCCGGTGGGCCCAAGGCTCGAGAAACTCTCACTATATGCGGATGACGCATTGCTTTATCTACCGGATGTGACTGTTTCTTTGGCAGCCGCTCTAGAAATTATTGACCAGTTTGGTTCTTTCTCGGGCATCCGGATCAATTGGACCAAGTCAACCCTGTTCTCCCTCTCCCGAGATACGCCCCCTTTGGACCCGCAGATTCCGCCGACTTTGGTCTCCAGTTTTAGATACCTGGGAATCGAGATCCAGAGGGACCCCCTCCAATATTTAGTGGACAATGTGTATCCGATCCTCCAGCAGTTGACTGCCAGGGTGCAGGCCTGGAAGTCTCTCCCCCTGTCACCTGTTGGAAGGATCAACCTTATTAAAATGACTTTCCTCCCTAAATTCCTTTATGTGTTTCGTAATACCCCTGTCCTCATCCCCAACTCCTTTTTTCGGAAATTAGATCAGGTAGTGAGCGCGTTCGTGTGGGGAGGGCATACCCCAGGGTTGCCCGAACCACCTTACAGCTCCCTCTATCGTTGGGGGGCCTGGCACTACCCTGCTTTAAACTATACTACTGGGCCGCAGTGGTTGTAACTGTGCGTTGGTGGTTCTCCCAGCCGCGAACCAACCCTGCGGTCAATCTGGAGGCGGCTGCGCTTGGCTCCTACTCAGCCCTGAGCAATCTGGTGTATAGGGGACCTAAGGCGCACACTGAGATGACGACCCCTATGCGCACTTACGATCAAGATTTGGGAACAGATCTCGACTAAGATTGGTGACCCTAATACCATTTCCCCACGCATGCTGCTGTGGGATAATCCCCGACTGGCCCATCTCCAGACAGTCCCTGATCCGGCGCTCTGGGCTCGATATGGGATTGAGGTCCTGCGTCAGGTCATGTCCGGGGAAGAATTATACCGTATGATACGCTTAAGAACACCTTCCTCTCTAGAATATTCCCATCCCACTCTGATAAATGTCCCAAGTGTGGCACTAAAGACAAAAAACAATCCGCGCTACCACCCCTTAACTGATTGATATATGGGTGTAAAAAAAAAACGTGATGAACGTGAAAAATAAAAAGTGAAAAATGCTGCACCTTAATACAAAGAAGCCCAATATAGGGCTCCACAAGACATATATATACAAAGGACAAAGGCGCGCAACAATGTAACATATGTATAGAACCTGCAAATGTGAAAAATAAATACAAATAATATTATGAAAGAATGTACCAAATAGGATTCTAATTGTTAAGTGCTCAAAAACGTATTTCCTAATGCCTTTGAAACATAGTTCATAGGAAATTTCCAATGTAGTGTTGTAGATAATTCCAATGATGCCCCTCATCTGTTCTATGTAGGGAAGTAATAGATGGCCGCTTACCGCAATGTTGGACCCTTCCAGGGGTCAGTAAAGCATTCAACACATTTATCCGCGGCTGGGTCCTAGGAATCACTCCACTGCTGACAGCTCAGGATTACTCAGAAAGGCTGAAGAGATTTTCCACTCCAAGAGATGTCTCACTCCAAGATGTAGCTCAAATATTCAGCTTAATTGAGGATGTCGTGAAAGATAGAGAAAAAAAGGGACTCCATAGTGTAGCAGGTTTAAAAAAAGGCTGACAGTTTATTCAGTTTGCACTGATACAATTGTCAGCCTCTTTTTTAACCTGCTACACTACTATGGAGTCCCTTTTTTCTCTATCTTTCACGACATCCTCAATTAAGCTGAATATTTGAGCTACATCTTGGAGTGAGACATCTCTTGGAGTGGAAAATCTCTTCAGCCTTTCTGAGTAATCCTGAGCTGTCAGCAGTGGAGTGATTCCTAGGACCCAGCCGCGGATAAATGTGTTGAATGCTTTACTGACCCCTGGAAGGGTCCAACATTGCGGTAAGCGGCCATCTATTACTTCCTACATAGAACAGATGAGGGGCATCATTGGAATTATCTACAACACTACATTGGAAATTTCCTTTGAACTATGTTTCAAAGGCATTAGGAAATACGTTTTTGAGCACTTAACAATTGGAATCCTATTTGGGACGTTGTACATTCTTTCATAATATTATTTGTATTTATTTTTCACATTTGCAGGTTGCTGTGGAAACACATATTTTTCTATACATATGTTACATTGTTGCGCGCCTTTT